>VCHN02000014.1:152112580-152160245 GCA_007115665.2 Sequoiadendron giganteum | reverse complement strand
TAAATATTAATTTCAAATTATTTAATTATTCAATAAACTTTTTGACAGTCAATTTAAAAAATCTTTATTTATTTAATTAAATCTTGGAAGTTCAAATTTTAAATTAAATAATCATTTAATTCATAAATATTATTATTCCTCGAATATTCCTCGAATTAGATAATCGCTTATTTATCTAATTATTCACTTACCGCTTAAGTTGAGATATAATTCATCAGTCAGTTATCTCATGATTTATTCCTGACGAACAAACCTTATGTCTTAATCAGTAAGTCTTATTCTTCTCTATGAAAATTATTATTAATTAAATTACTTTAATTAATTAATTCATTCATTCGTGCATACGAACACAATGTTTTTGCTTCATCTTTCACATGCAATTCTTATTCTTCCAAATTTTGAATAGTCTCAACATCAGATTAAATTATTATTTAATTTAATCTTCATCATGCAGAAATTTTCCACTCACGTTGTAACTAACACAAATCTCCATCGCATGGCATTCATCAATCTCAATTGTCGATCTGTCTTTTGAATTTGATTCAATCGTTAGAAAACCAATTTTCTATAAATTGACCTAACATTCGTCATTATTTCTCCTCTGGAAATCTTTATACTTAAGGAAGCTTATAATCTTCGATATTTTGCTAAGTCAATAGTCAATACACCATAATTTCATACTTAAGAAATCTGAGGGAAACTATCATACAAATGGAAAAATGAAGAAGTGCAATCGAGGTCATTCAAGGGAATATATAGATATTCATTGAGATCATTTTGTTTATATGTTTTTATATTTTCCTTGTTCTTTGTTGTTAAACATAGGATTAGATTAGTATTGTGCTTTTATTTCTTAACAATCTTGTTTGGGTCTTATTTCTAGCATTACATTTGGTGAACCCGATGTGAAGACACCGTCTTCAAATCTGTAGAGTCATTTTTTCATTTTTTGTAGGTATAGGTACAGAGCGATGCATGTGCAATAAAAAACACTGCAACTAATTTTTTGAGACACATATGGTATTCTGTGACACATCTGTTGTTCTATAATGCATTTTCTTTGTTTTGTGACACATCTGACTGGTAAACCTATGATGTATCTGACTCGTAAAAAAATTTTGAAGTTCCATATTTTTATTTTTAATTTTAGCTTTTTTGTTACTAATTTCATGTTTTAGTCTATTTTAGGGGAGTTAATGTAGTGTTTGCAGGTTGATTCATAGAAGATAATCCTTCTGAAAGTTTTCTATAGGACGATTGACAAAGACAAAGAAACGAAAAAACTACTAATCCATGTTTTGCAGAACCTTTCATGAAGATAAAGACTTAAATGACTAACGGTTTGTTTACAAGACTAGATTCAAAGTTTAATTTTTAGAAAAAATTTCTTGAGTAGATAGATAAATTTCCATTTGGGCTTTAAAATGAACCAATGTCTTCTGTGCTTTTTTATGTTAGATTAAATCTTGATTCGGTAACATAATTATCCTCTCCCCTTGCACATTCATGTGATCCCGGGTGTAAGAGAAACTGTTACCAACTCTAGAATTTGGGCCTTCTTTGGTGGTTAAGAGTAACCAAAGTGACTCAAAAATAGTAACGAGGTAAAGCCAAGCTTCTCCCAACTGGTATAAAAAAATTTAATGCTTGAGGAAAACTTAGTATTACAAGAGCTCTTGTGGACCAGTTATTGATTCCCCAATACCCTTATGGTGCTTCAAAACCTATAGAGTGTAACATTTGCAGACTAGGATGATATTGCCTCTTGCATGGACTTTTGAACAAGTTCCCATACTAAATTCGTCAACTTGTTTTTAGATTAACCAAAAACCTTTCTATTTTTTGGTGCAAGAGGTTGGACCTCTGAATTCATCTCGCAATATTATGGTTCAATAGTAGAGATGAAAAATTTACCATGGGAGAGTCATGGGAACTAAAGCTTGGTTGATCCGAGAAGTGTGTGTCATGTAAGGGGGAGCTAGTGTGGTCAAGCTTCTAGTCAACCAATTTGAATAATCATAGCTGGGGAAACCAAGTGAGAATTTAGCAAGTATTGTCATTTCCATCCTTAGGATTGTACATGTTTTTTGAATTTAAACATATTCATGCTCATCAAACCTGAAATACATTATTTTTTTATTTTTTTTAATTGCCAAAATTTGATCACAAAACAAAGTCAATCAAAAAACCTAGTTCATCAAAAAACTACATCTGTCAAAACAAGTCACATCTGTCTAATTGAGTCGCATCTGTTAATTTTAAACTCGTAGCCGTCAACCAGAGTCTATTATCATTAACCAAAAATTTTTGAGTTGCATTTGTTGAAAACTTAACCATATCTGTCATAGTGAGTCACATTTTCATGTCAACAAACTGAGACCAAATTTTACCAAAAAAACCACATCTGACCTGTCAAAATGCATATGTTAAATTATGTGATACATCTGTAAAACTGAACCGTATTTTCCTATCAACAAAAAAAACTAGAATTCAGAGTCACAATCTGAAACCAAACTGTCGTCTTAGTCTTTGTTTCTCATAATCAACCTAGAACAAAAACCAAAAACTTGCTCAAAACTTTGCATTTTTCATCTTTTAGGTTTTATTTAGCCTTAGTGATAGACCTCTTAGTTATGAAACTTAGTTGCATATTAGGAATTTGCATATCTCATAATAGGCCAACTTTCCACATTTTGGACAAACCCATGCTTCGACAATCATTGTCATTGAACTTAGTCTCTTATCAAATAATATCTTTTGTCCTACTAGTGAATCCTTCCATCTCACCAGTCTAGTTTGGGAGTTCACCTTATCTTTTGGTCATAGTCCTACATCAGGTTCCTTAAAAAATTTAAATCATAGCCTTGGTTAAGCCATAGGTGGTAGGTAACCTCCTCTTAGAATCATTTACAATAAATTACCTTAGGATTTTACTTAGAATTTTGCATATTGTCATCCTATCATATCATCATTTTAGACATACTTTATTTTCCAGACAATACCAAAAAAATAGTAGCATTCATTCATTATATCCAAAAAATCCCAAAAACGTAGAATAGAACATATCATTTCTAGACATAGTTTTGCATTGCTCCATTTTGAGCAACATTTTCATGGTCGAAACAACGTATAAGAAGAAACATAGAGAGATGGAAGATCCATAAGACTTCATCAATCCCTTTGCAAACCAATCATCAGGGACAAAAAGACCTCACAAAGCCTTACTTGAAAAATTTGTCACTAGAGACACACATGGATAGATTTATGTAGAAGACGTAGACGTTTTTGTCCAAGATCCTGAATTTGCATCTTTTATGGATGAGTGTTTTGAGAACGATCCTCAAAGAACCTGGCAAAGCTGCTAGTAGAAGGTGCCACACTACCACTAGGATTTGATGTCCACACCTTAAAAACAACATCTACTCAAGCAACGTAAACCATGACATTGAGTTTCTCTATTCCTTAGATTATCGCAACAATACCAACCAACATACCCACTCAAACTGCCTCAATTGTAAACCCAACGCCATTTGGTATAACACAGGGCCTAAAGTTTATTGTCGGAGCATCTTCATCAAACCCCTTTGGCACAAACACTGCAAGTAAAAGACCCAAAATTGGTACAAACACAACATAGGCTATACCACATATCAACACAAATACTGCCAATCAACACATAGGGGTTACAAAAATAGGACATATACCTACACCAAATCAGAATCCGTAGAGAAATATTTCTTTTTAGAACACTTAAATCAAACCAAATAACACAACCAACATGTCTTTAACACAAGTAGATGTTCTACAAAATCAAATGAAATCCATCCAATAGCAAATGGACAGTATGTTAATGTCAAGAAAATGAACCATTTCAGTGCAAGATTTATGTCCATGTCCCTTTGACAAAGTACTATACATGACACCCTTCCCACACGGATACATTACACCGAATTTTCCTAAGTATAATGGGAAGAGGAATCCACTAGAACACATCAGATAAATTTTCCACAACTTGTATGACCCCACATACCTTATGAGACTCTTTTCGTGAACCCTTGTTGGGATAGCCTAAACTTTCATATGACATAAAATCATGGGGTGAATTAGCTGAGAAATTTGTGGAACACTTTGCCTTTAACATAGACAATGAAATCACGTTAGCTACCTTGTGTCATACCACACAAGATGACAGATAAAATTTCACCACCTTCTTCCAAAGATGAAGAAGATTAGCTAGTCGATGTCTAGTTGAGATACCAGAAAAACAAAAAAGTCACAATATTCCTTGAAAATATTCATCTAAAACTAAGAAGTGACTTAAGAGTACATTTTTGTACCTCTTTTCTAGACCTGGTGCAAAAAGGCATTATACTTGAAAAATCCCTTATTGACAAAGGAAAAATTAAGATTCTAGGTAGGAATCCAATTATTCAACATCAAAACGCCCCCAACGATAAAAATAATTTTTGGCCTAGAAACAAAAATGTAAAAAATGACGGTATATTTGATGCTAAGACCCTACACGCGGGACCTGTCATCACACTTAGAGGCTAAAATTCCTCTCTTGACATGCTTAACAATTTTGATCAAACTGCCAAATTTGTCCAAAATTCACAACAACGACCACACAGAAGATTTCCAAAATGTGAGTTTACCCCCTTGGGGGAACCAATCGAGACAATTTATAAAGATCTGATTAAACATAAACTCATACAACCTCTGGAGCCAAAAAAATATGATCCTGGATAGTTTAAACCTTCATGGTGGGATGACAACACATTTTGTGATTACCATCAAACTAAGGGACATAACCTACAACAATGTCGACAACTAAAGAACATCATACAAGATTTTGTTGAAGATGGAACCATAGAAGTCAATGGGAAAAAACATACCAAAAACAATGATCACAAGGTCTTCACAAATCCATTACATGACCATGGGAAAGGAAATGCCTCCAGTTCAAGAAATAAGAATATTACCTTAGTCAATTGTACCAGTGCCAAGTATGACTATAAACTAGGTACAATCATCAATCATATCCTTGTTGCTAATGAAAATATCCATACCATTACCATAAAGAATCATCCTAAATGTGTTGTCAATACACACAAAACTAAGATAACCCTTCCAAGTCCTTCATCAAAGCCACAAATATAGTCTTCCAAGCCTAAGTATAATTTTCTTGACCAACTAGGGAAGACCCCAACACAAATATCCATCTTGGAACTATTGAACATATCGCTAGATCATCGAGCCATTCTAGACAAAGCCTTGCAAAGCACAACTATTCCCACAAACTTGGATGTCAATCATTTCGAAGAGATGGTAGGATACTTAACCAATTCCCATCATGCCACATTCTCTCAACAGTATTATTCAGCCGAGAAGACCAACCATAACGACCCACTACACCTTGAAGTTCTTGTCCATCAAACCAAAGTCAGACGAGTCTTGGTAGACAAGGGAGCAAGGTTAAATCTTTGCACCTTGAAGTTGGTTAAGGCATTAGGTTTCTCATAAGAATGTGTGGAAACCACCAAGAGTATAGTCATTAATGCATGCGATGATGAGGAAAGATCATCTAAAGGAGTTGTAACACTCCCTATCAGAATTGGCCATGTGGTTATGGACACTAGTTTCCAAATCTTGGATCTCACCCTTCCCTATAATATTTTATTGGGTAGACCTTGGATACATGCTAAGAAATGTGTACCTTCCACTTACCATTAGTGTCTTAAATTCTCGTACAATGGCACTGATATCACAATTGATGGTGATCCAAATCCTTTCTAATATTGTACAAGACTACACAAAATATCACAACAACAGGTGCCAAATAATCAAGAGGATTCATCCTCCACCTTATCTTTGTATGTCGATCCATCAACTCTTTCCAATTCCATTGCATCACAACCACCGTCATCCACTCCTAAGGTTGAGATCCAAGATAAGGGTAGTGGAGAATATCACATTAAAGCATCCTATTGTGTTTGTCAGTTGGTTACTTCGAAGTCATATGTCTTACGCACAATAGATAGGAAATAGTTAGTTGTCACAATACATGTCCCTCCTATGATGACATTTACAAAATGAGGAGATTTAAGTAAAGAAGTTGTGGACCAAGAAGATGTCACGTCCTAGTTGTATAATGAAGACAATGAAAACCCTCCACTATCTATTCAAATATTCAAATATCAATATGGAAAGGCTTCATGATAATGCAAAGGAAAGGATATGACATACATAGTGGGTTAGGACTACATTTAAATGGAAGGACTGAACCAATCATTGTCTCACAATGACCAAAAGGGCTAGGATTCCAACTAATTAGAATTGGCATTCCTAGTACTTTGTTACCATAACAAGAGGAAGCAAGTGCTTTTGAAGACATCGAGATATCCCATGAACCATTTGACCCATTCTACTATGACTTCCCTGACTCAAAAAAATATGAATGGGATTCCCTTTCCTCCACCAGCATAATGGAACTAGATAAGTTATTTGGGGAACTTGACCAAATGCTAAATACCTCGTCCAAATCAATCGAGTCTCATCCTAAAAATTCCTTGTCAAAAGAAGAATGGCTTAAGCTTTATTATTGGGAAACCATTGATCTTGCCTCTTAGGCACCTAAAGAACCATCTTCTGATGACCTATCCCTTATATTAGTCCCACCCCAGAGTTTACCTATCCCTAGGAAAAAGAACAAAAAGGAGTTAGTTCAAAAGTTTTGTGACCATTTCAACCACTCTATCCTCACCTTGTCAGGTTCCACATTTGATAACTTCGATGATGACATGCCCCTCGTATACCCCCAACTTATCAATTGGGATCATCAAGGTACACCCATCTTAGACATATTCAAGAACGACAAAGCGATAGTTGAGTTCATGGGAATGCAAGAAGGAATACCTAGAGGTGATCATAAAGTTGGCTTTACCATAGACTTGGATAACATGGCATATTTTGGGGAGTTTTTTCACACCTCCAATCACAAAAATGAAAAAAAAAAAACAATGAAAATTATGAAAATGACAAGTCCCTAGGTGAAAACTGAAAGGCGCCTTTGGACAAAGAAATAGTGAAAATATAGGACAGATCCAAGGGCAAAAAACACTCTAAGGCACCTAAGGATGGAGGTTTGAACATTCTCCCAGTTGCTCAGGAAAATTCACCAGTGTTAGTTATAGAATCTGTCGAGATCAACATAAACACTAAAGAAAATCCTTGGGTAATTTATTTTGCTATATCATTGATAGAGATAGAGCAACCAAAGTTTTGGGACTTCTTTACAAAAAAGAAAGATCAAATATGCATGGTCATATACCGACATGCCTAGGATGGATTTAGACCTTATAATGTATCATCTACCATTACAACCACTTGTTAAGCCCGTCAAGCAGAAGTTAAGAAAAATTCATCAACAAATCGCTCTACTAGTCAAAGTTGAACTTAATAAACTATTGGATGTCAGATTCATCAAATCCATAGACTATGCATAATGGATTTAAAATCTTGTGCTAGTAACCAAACCATTTGGGGTTGTTTGCATTTGTACATACTTCAAAGATATCAACAAGGCATGTCCTAAGGATGACTTTCCTTTGCCAAACATTGACATGATAGTGGACCTTACAGTAGGATATGATATGCTCTCCCTCATGCATGGTTTCTCCAAGTATAATCAAATCAAAATTGCGGTTGAGGACCAACATAAGACAAATTTTACATGTCCATGGGGAACATATTTCTGGAACATCATGCCTTTTGGCCTCAAAAATGCTAGAGCTACATATCAACGTGCAATGACGACTATATTCCATGACCTTGTACATACTCTCATGGAAGACTATGTTGACGATCTAATAGATAAATCATTGACAAGAGTAGAACATTTTAAAGTCTTAGACAAGATATTCTAAAGACAATAAAATTATAAAAGTAAGGCTAAATCCAAAAAAATGTGTCTTTGGCGTTAAATTAGGAAAACTTCTAGGATACATCAATTCTAGATGAGGTATTGAAGTAGACCCAGCAAAAGTAAAAGCTATAATGGACATGCCTCCACCAACCAACATTGGTCAGCTAAGAACACTACAAGGGAGACTACAATCTATCAGATGCATCATAGTACAGTTAGAAGACAAGATACATCCATTCCAACACCTACTTAAAAAGGGGGTACCATTTGTATGGACAACAAAATGTCAAGAAGATTTTCAAAAGATCAAGGATTACCTGCTTACACCACCTATGTTAATACCACCTATAGATACCTGACCTTTGAAACTCTATATTTCAGCAACCCAATCAGCACTAGGAGCCTTACTTGCACAAAATGATGATAAAGGTCATGAAAGGATAGTGTACTAGATCAGTAGTACTTTGGTGGGATATGAGCTAAACTACAGTCACATAGAGTGTGCTTGTCTTGCAATATTTTTTGCTACTCAAAATCTTAGGCACTACATGCTAAACCACCAAACCATGCTAGTAGCAAAGATAGATCTGTTGAAATATCTCCTAAGTAAAGCAACACTAATAGGTCGATTGGCTAAATGGGTAATGATACTTAGTGAATATGACATCCAGTATGTGGAATGAAAAGCTATAAAGGGGCAATTTATTGCTAATCAGTTGGTAGACACACCAATCAAGGTTGAGAATCCTCTAGTTGTAGACTTTCTCGATGAGTTCACCTTCACTGTTGACAAAAGAACCACATGGAAATTAAACTTTGACGGGTTACTCACTAATCATGGTTCAGGAGCAGGTATATTGTTTGTTACACCACAAGGCGACACTATTCCTAAGTCATTCAAAATTGCTTTCCCTTGCACAAACAACATAGTGGAATATGAGGCCCTTGTGACAGGACTAAAAATAGAAGTCCAATGAGAGATTAAGCATTTACATGTTTATGGAGATTCTCAACTAGTAGTCCGACAAGTCAATGACGAGTATGAAACTAAAGATGAGAAACTTGCCCCATACAAGCGCATGGTAGACAAATTTAAACAATATTTTTACAACATCATCTTTCAACAAATACCTTGCATTCAAAACAAGGAAGCAGATGCTATGGTAACTGTTGTTTCATTATTGGATATACCTAGCAACGTGCCTAAATTTGAGTTTTTGGTCGAACAACTTGTGGTCCCTGCCTATGACATCCTAGATTTTGTGATTGTTGGTCCTACTTCCCCATGATACAAGGACATATATGACTAATTCCATTCCCAAAACCTACCCTTAGGCCTATCGAATAACCAACGTAGGACATTTATCTATAAGTCTTCCAAATATACCATCATCGGAGATACCATTTATAGACATGCCTTAGATAATACCTTGTTGAGATGTCTCGATGCTGAAGAAGCTCAAGCAACCTTATGTATGGTACATGAGGTTATATGTGGATCCCATTCTAGCAGTCCTACCCTAGCCAAGAATATTATGAGACTAGGCTATTATTGGCCTACCATGGAAAAGGATTCATATCTCTTCGTCAAGAAATGTTGATAGTGTCAGGTACACAAAGACTTGATACATGCGCCAACATAGAATCTTTGACCGATAACTTCACCATGAACCTTTTCCCAATGGGGGCTTGACCTCATAGGTAAGATACACCCTCCATCCTCCAATGGACATAAGTTCATCATAACCGCAACCGAATACTTCACCAAATGGATTGAGGCTATTCCTATGACATATATTATCGGCACACAAATTTCCAAGTTTATCCTAAACTACATAATTTTTCGATATGGTGTTCCTCACTCCATCATCATGGATAATGGTCATCCATTCAAAAATCAAGAATTTTTCCATCTTTGTGAAGAATTCCATATCCAACACCACTTTTCCACTCCATATTACCCACAAGGTAACAGCCAAGCAAAGGCGTCTAACAAAACAATCATCAAAATCCTCAAAAGACTATCAGTGACGTTGGTTGTGACTGGCATTTACAACTTAATCCTACCTTATGGGCTTACTGCACAAGCATTTGTGCTCCCACCGGCGTCACTCCATACTCCTCGGTATTTGGTTCTAAAGCTATCTTACCTATTGAGGTTGAAATTCCTTCCCTAAGGGTATCTTTGAAAGTTCATATTAATGATGAAGAGTACCGTGTGTCAAGACTACATGAGCTAGAATTCCTAGATGAACAAAGACAAAAGGCACTAGACCACCTTCAAGCATATCAAAACGGTCCTCGTTGCAGCTATAACAAGAAATTTTTGAATCGACACTTTGACATTGGTGACTTGGTTTTAATGGAGAACCCAAAGAATCAAGTTGAAAGAGAAAAACCAGACAAGTTTGAACCAAACTGGTTAGGGCCTTACATTATTATAGAAGCTTTTGGATCAAGAGCATATCAACTCTCTACCCCTGAACGAGAACCACTCTTATCACCAATCAACAAACTTCATCTGAAGAGGTTCTATGCATAGCTTCTGAGAGTCTTGTCTTAATCATAAAAATACAAAAAAAAATGGAAATAAACAAAAAATTATTACCTTGATGAAAACTTGGAAAACAGGCATCTTGGTAACAGCAAAAAAATTGAAAAAATCAATTAAATAGTAAAGAGAAATAATTCATCCAATAGTGAAAACCATTTTGGTGGTGCTTTGGATAAGTACCATGGTGAAAACCTAGAAAATAGGTGCCATGTGTAGTTGACTTCGCTCCTTCACCTACCATCATTCCAATCAAACTTTTCCACCATCACCCATTATAAATGGTTGTCCTATCCATAACTTGGAATGATTGACATCAAGTCCATTCTATCTCCCCACTCCATCCTATAGGTCTTATACCTGACTGGCGGTAAATGCTCGACCTGTATCATTTGGACCTTGAACTTACCATCCCAACGTCAGAAAATGTCTTGAAAAAACTCAAAAGCATCATAAAATGTCCTAAAAAAAATCCAAAAACATTATAAAACTCCAAAAGCACAAAAAATCAAAACATGTCAAAACTCCCAAAGACAGATTCAGAGTCAGTTGTGTCAATTCAGTTGTAGACATAGTCAAAATATGTTGCCTCTATGACTGGATGTAGGCAAGGCCATCTAACGATGTTCCCCTGAGGCATTGGGTCCGTCTTTCTAGGTTTGTCACATATCACACACATAAATCATGACTCATTCTTTGTACATGTCAAAGTCATTGGTCATTTCGAACTACGAGATCTCTATGTGGATAATGTAGGAAAGGCCATCAATCGATGAGCCCCCGAGGCTGCACTAAGTCAATCCATTAGGGTTTATCACATTCACTATCACACATGTCGCATATCATCAAGTTGAGTGCATATTTATCAATCATTTTTTCAGTCAAAGTTATTTGAACTACGAGGTCTCTACGTGTATAAAATAGGAAAGGCCATCAATCGATGAGCCCCCAAGGCTGCACTAGGTTAGTCCTTTAGGGTACGTTGTTTCAGTCAACATAATTCATACACCATCAGTACACACACACAACAATCAGAACATCAAGACAAGTCATGCATCAACAAGCCAAACAGTCAGCAATGTCATCAAGTCAAACCAAACAAATTTCCAAAACAATCAAACTTATGTCATATACAAGATGTGTCCTTGACAACAAACATTGTCAATCATCATAGCCTTATGCAACTTGTCGCATCAATGGCATCAGATTAAGTGTCTTATATAGTATGTTTCTTTTTGAAACCAGGCTTCTTCATGCCCTACACAGATAGTCACAAAGTTGAAACCAGACTCAATGTCATATGGTATGTGTCATCCCTGATATTAGGCTTTGTCAAACAATCAAATTATCAAAAAAATAACAATAGATCAAATTTTGGCAAATAGTTTTATTTCCTTTTTGACATTATGTCTTATTTTGTCTTATCTTTTTATTGGGATTTGTCTTTGAGTCCGGTTACTAGCTTTCTCAAGGATGTCCCATGAGGGATTTAGAGAAGCAAGGATGTCTCAGGACTCTTTTTCTTTGACTATTTTTTGTCGATTGTCTTTTAAACTTGGTTTTCAAGTTAGGGTACTAGCTTTCTTGAGGATGTCCCATGAAGGATTTAGAGGAGCAATAATTTATCTTGACTTTATCTTTTTATTTGATTGTTGTTTGTGGTTTGTCTTGACAAAAAGACTGGAGCAATTTGGCCCTTAGTATGCGTCTAGACACTCCTTGTCTGTGACTGTTTGTTTTTGCAAGTGGATGACTTTAAACATCGTGGTCTATCTCATATCATGGTGTGTACTATCCATTTGTGTCATGTCCCATCCAATGATAATTTAATTCAAGGCTTAGTTTTTACTTTGCAAAATATTGACGATTATACATTCTACTAATACCCATTTTTCAATACTAACATTTTGAATAATCTATGCTAACATTGTTTCTATCCTACATAATGACGGAGTCCTGTGACATAAAAAAATTAGGTAATCTGCATATGCATACATTTTACAACCATTATGCATAAATTTTCATATGTCTATATATAGTATGCCATACATTTATACTGCATTTCAAAAACAACACAAAAATATGCATATCCATCACATCTAGATAATCATGACATGCATGCATTTACAAATCATAAAATTGTGTAAATTATACATACATCCACATGGAATTATAAATTTTAATAACATCATATTGCATCCCATTTTCATAAGCATAGAATACATTCATCACATGTGTCAATACGATGCATCCATCATCATATAGAATAAACAAATAATCATATAAACACACCATCATAGGAAATGAAACATCATAATGTAAACATCATAATCCATATCATATACATACATAATCATATAAAACAACTACATAATCATATATAACAACTGCATAATCTACAAATCATATAAATGCCACCAAAAATAATATGTGTCACGGTACAATGTCAAAGTGTATCAATCTAAAAGGATCTCGCAATCTCTATGATGAAAACACAATGTCTACAAATATAAACATATTACTTTCCACTACTCCCACTACTCCCATGTGGAGTCTGAGGGGACGAATGTTGATAGGATACTCGTTGTGCCGAAGGAGGCCTACTATATGGTCCTATCCTAGGTGGACCCACCACATCATTTGTGCTTTGTGTTTGGTTATGGGACCTACTCTAAGAACTACCATTGTGCACCTGTGAATAGCTAGGAGCTCATCTCTCAGGCAGTACCTCTACCTCATAAAGATCCATGTAATACCTCTCTTGCTCACCAACCCTGACTAACTCCCAAGTGAAGGATGCAACTAGTCTAGTGCATAATGCCCTCAACTCAATAAATCTACCCTTTGTCTCATGTCATCTGATAATGGCCTAATCCCTCTCTAAGTAGGCATTGTCTCTCTCCATCTGCATAGAATTACACTTTGTAGTCATTTCCCTCACCCTCTCCTCTAAGGCCTCTACTTGGGCCTATAACTCTGCAACACTATCCCTGGGAGCCTCTTCATCTTTTCGTGGCCTCTCTCCCACCTTAGCATCCCAATCCTCCACAATCCTATCCTAGAGCTCCCTCACCTGCTCCCCCATCACCTCCTCCTCCTCCTCACCATAGTCTTCCAAAATTCCAAGGACATCAATCTCCATATCCTCCCTCCCGGCCTCCTCCTCTACATGCTCCTCCCCTAATACCTCCTCAACTGCATGCTCACCCCCAATCTTTGCCTCTCCTCCTCCACCAAGGTCTAGCATGGGTATATCCTCACCCTCACCCTCCACCTCACTAAGAAGTGATAATACACCTCCTTGACCACCTGTCCTCCCTCGTCGACCCCTTCGACCACCTCTCCCACCTCCATCTCTACATCCTCTATCTCCACCTCTCCTACCACACCGTACTTTGGTTCATGTACCTCATCTCTCAACAAGAGTTGGCTGATTAGGATCTATGTAAGTAATGGGAATGTGTACAACCCACCAAGCATCATTTGCAACTGTAGTACCAGGATCTGCGACCCCACCCCTCAATCCCCACTACAAAGGTTGTAAAGCCTGAATGCCTGCCTCAGTTGTATCTACTGGAATCATCAACCCCCATAATGGAACCTCTCTCGAGGACTAAGAAAACTCAGCTCACCCCCGAGGCTCATCCTAACCTCCCCAAATTGTCTCAAAACCTAATCTGGAAAATGCCTGTCAATGATGTGCACACTAGACACTGTCTTGCCAATCAAATACTAAGTCTGTCTACAAAATGGAAAGTGTTTGTCCTCATCTGTCCATTTACCATAGTCCATATAAGGTCTCCAAATAAATTGAACAAGTGTGTCTAATGCATGTCTCCAATAACAGTGTCGCCAACATGACTCTGGGTAATTTTTCTCGTATAACATAAAACATATGGTGATCTAGCATCAAGATGAAAAGTAACTAAGGGACAAAATACAACAATGTATTCCCATGCCCAAATCATAAACAGAGTGGTACCACAACTCATTGATTGTGCATCTCTATATGTAATATCATGTAAATGTAAATATAACATGGCAATTAAATAGGACCCCCATGCATATACTACCTCACGCTCTAACATCCCAACTAACATCTCCCCCCACCCAATAGGAAAACCATGACCTCGATGGTCAGGAAGAACTATACCAACAATCAATGTACAAAGCATACAATCTATCCTCTCATATCTCTTAGCCAAAACATGCCATCTAATCTCGTAATACTCAATACCCAACTGCCTAATATCATCATAAACATAGAATCTGGTAATCTCACTATATCCTCTCTGGGTATCATATAACACCCTTTCACCCCTAGCAGGAAATCTCAAGATCCTATAGATGTCCTCTAAGGTGATTGTTGCCTCTCTAGTAGGTAAATGAAAAGAGGTCTCAGAATGCCACCTCTCAAAAAGAGCAGTCAGTATACCTCTATTTGCCCAAATAGTGAGCATAGTGCAAACATGGTGCAACCCTAATCTCCAAATCAAACATGTCTCGACACTCTATAGATCATCTTACAACTCATACATCACCGGCTACGACTCCTAGGTGTATATTGGATCTAATACAACCTACAAAGGCATCAAAATACTTTGTGTCACAAAATAGAACATTCATTTTTGCATCACAAAAAAATTCAAAGTTTGATAGTCAAATGCATCACTTCAATAAAAAATGTGGTGCACAATCTCAAATGCATCATTACAATTTTCACATGTGTCATAGAAACTCAAATGCATCGCATGAACATGCATATGTGTTGCTCTAATTCAAATGTGTCTCATAACCACACACAACAATCAATCATGCATATGCGTCATTTCTTTGCAAATACGGTGCATTATTATTGTCCTATATATCATGAAAATTTGGTTCATTTAAACAGATGTGTTGCATTAAACTACATGTGACACTGGGAAAAGAAACTGTGATGCAATTCTACACATGCAATGCAAACCAAATCAAATGCGTTGATTCCCTAAAATGACCTAAAAGACCTAGATGTCTTTTCACATATGCGTCATTCCATGAGCACATGTGTCACGTAAAAATGTATATGTGTTGATTCTAAAGTGATGCATATGTCAAATTAAAGATTAAATGCCTAAAAAAGTGTGAAACTCAAAATTTCAAAAGACGGTTTAGGAATACATACCGGGGGTCTTTCTTTGGTTGGGCGTCTGAATGTTTGAATGTGGTATCTTTGATTCTTTGCATATGGTATGGGTGACATCTTCACTATGAGATCAGAGAAAAAATGAAGGTTTTCCAATTGTTTACAGTGCAAATGAATGGAATTTTCACCCAAATCTTATTTATACCTAGGGTTTTGGAGGGTTTTTCTCCACCTTTTGTACTGGACATGTAATTTTCCAACTACCAACATCTATTTCGCTCGCCAAATCACTTCAACATCAATTTATTTCACCACCATCAAATTTCTGACTATCAAATTACCTAATCGGAACAATTTCCAATTTTTTCAAATTTTTTTCAAAAATTGTCATTTTTCCCGAGGGGGCATACCCTAACCTATTTCACACTGGGGCACGATAGGGGCATGATTTAAATAATTTTCTTTGACACAAAGGCTGAAACAACATTGTATCAAAGAGGGGCAAACTATAGACACTGAAAATTGGTCTAGGCTCATGACACCATTTTTGAAATGATTCTCATAGTCATGGTCATGATTAAATAATGTTAATTATTTAATTACTTTTTAAATTCACCTATCTTCTATTAATTAAATAACCTTAATTATTTAATTAATTCATGATGACCTTTTATTCTTTCTTGATTAATTAAATAAATATTATTTATTTAATTATGTCACTAATTATTAATCCCCTTTCTAAATTAAATAAGCTATTATTTAATTTATCCTTTATCACATTTTTGACTATAATTAAATATTCATTTCGAATTATTTAATTATTCAATAACCTTTTCGACAGTCAATTAAATAAATATTTATTTATTTAATTAAATCTATGAAGTTTGAATGTTGAATTAAATAATCATTTAATTCATAAATATTATTATTCCTCGAATATTCCTCTGATTAGATAATCACTTAGTTATTTGATTATTCACTTACCGCTTAAGTCGAGATATAATTCATCAGTCAGTTATCTCATGATTTATTCTTGACAAACAAACCTTTTGTCTTAATCAGTCAGTCTTATTCTTCTGTGTGCAAATTATTATTAATAAAATAACTTTATTTAATTCATTCATTTGTGCCTTCGAACACAATTTTTCTGCTTCATCTTTCACATGCAATTCTTATTCTTCCAAATTTCAAATAGTCTCAACATCAGATTAAATTATTATTTAATTTAATCTTCATCATGCAAACCTTTTTCACTCATGTTGTAACTGACACAAATCTCCATCGCATGACATTCATCAATCTCAATCGTCAATCTATCTTTTGAATTTGAGTTGATCGTTCGAAATCCAATTTTCTATAAATTGACTTGACATTCATCATTATTTCTCCTCCCAAAATCTTTATACTTTAGGAATCTTATAATCTTTAATATTTTGCTAAGTCAATAGTCAATATGCCATAATTGCATACTTAAGAAATCTGAGGGCAACTATCGTACAAATGGAAAAATGGAGAAGTGCAATCGAGGTCATTCGAGGGAATATACAAATATTTGGTGAGATCATTTTGTTTATATTTTTTTATATTTTCCTTTTTCTTCGTTGTTAAACGTAGGATTAGATTAGTATTGTGCTTTTATTGCTTAACAATCTTGTTTGAGTCTTATTTCTAGCATTACACGCTCTTCTCACAAATTTCATACCCACTACCTGATTCAGACATGCAAAAGGTATTCATAGGGAACTTGCAAAGACCTTGGCAGGAAAATTTCACCATCGTGAAGTACCATTCTTTCACACATTTATGTGCAGCACTACGAGAATATCAATAGATGGTAGTTCACTTTGGGGGACCCTCCTTGTGCTCCCATCTTGAAGGAAATTCCATAGTATCGATCTCTAGAAAAGGTAAGGTTGTTGCGAATGTAGTAGCCTCTATGAATGATAATGGCCTTAGATGCAACATAAAGTTCACAAAGTTAGCAAAATCCTATTCTTCCATCCTACATAGGTTTTTAAAGGACAAGATCATAACCTTGGAGAACCCTAAGCCTCTTAAGGAACCTTACCCTATTTGGTACAATGTGAATACCTCTGTCAATACCATCGAGTTAACAGATATGACACTGAATGATGTATGCACCTACATCACAAAAGATAGGATTACATCGAGCATGGTACTATTCATCTTGATGGGAGTAAAAAAAATACAAACAATGAGTTGCAAATATACACGGACCTGTTTCCATCACATTTTTCCAACATGATTGTTGATCCCTTTGATTCTACCACACGGCCTAAGGCACATGTTAATATGATTACAGTTACTCCCACTAAACAACTTGTGAATGTATCACCAAAAGTGACATTCACATCATAGGATATTTCCTTGAACAACAAACCCTCTCCCCTTTACATTCCCGCTCGCCTCAATGGGAACATTGTGATAGGGGTCCTAGTTGACCCTGTGAGCCAAGTGAATGTCATTACAATAAAGACATTATGGCTTAATTCATTGCATAGAGAGGGATACGAAGAAACAAATTCCATCATTACGCATGACGACCTTGCTCTTAAACCTTACGGTTTGATAACTTTATCCATCCTAGTTGGACCTAGGATCGTAGACATGGTCTTTGATCTTATTCCGAAGCCAGATTTGTTTAGAGTGAAGTTAGGAACACCTTGGCTAGCTTCCATGAATGGAATCACCTCTGTCATTCACAAATGTTTAAATTTCTCCCATGAAGGCGTTGTGCACATAGTGCATGACACTAGGTACTAGCCTCTGGTATCCCATGGGGGATATTTGTTGGATCACTTTTGGCCCACCCTGGTCGGTCCACTTCCTCCAAGAACAAACCTACTTTATGAGATTTATGTGAAGTATAAGGCCAGAGGAAAAGGGAAGCCAATTTTGACCAATTCAGTGGCACAGCAACAAGTTGCCTCCTCTTCTCGATAAGGAAAAGAGAAGTTGTCTTGTCTCCGAGATGGCTCTCCTACTCCCCTTTCCAGAGAAGAGTTCTAGATGAATATGCCTTTTTTTTACCCTCTAAGTCTGATGATACCAGCTTGGCGAAAGCCCAAGGTTCAAATATCGGATCGCCCTACCAAACCCCTAGACCTTGGTACTACCTGTATGACAAGAAGAAAGTTCCTCATGGGGAATCTTCTATGTCTCAGCCTATGCGACCTCATACTGCTTCTACTCCTAAAGTAGTAAATGAGAAGAGGCCTGTTACTGAGGTGCTAGAGCCAAATCCCCCCATTGCTTCTCAACCTACTCCTCCTGCTCCCTTTCAAGAGCATGTCCCTCCACTGTAAATAGTTGTAATGAACACTCCCATGGCTGAGTAGGAGCCTTCCACTCCTTCATATTTTTTGGCCTCTAGCTCGAAGAGTCATAGGAACCACCTTGCACATGAATGCAAGCATTGATGAAAGTCTATCATGGCTAAGCAGGACCCCTTGCAAATAAAGGATGAGGATATGACCACCCTTGCTTTACGACCTCATGTTGTGTACTCCTCTCTCCTCCCCTCTACTTCTGTTCAACTAAGTTTCACATCACTTTTGGCTTCCATTGTGAGTAATAATGTGCCTAACCCCAAGAAGGTGTAGGTGTTCATTGCTCATTCGATTGAGTCATCCTTTCTAATGTCTCTTTCAAACATATTGCCTTTACAAAAACTTGTAGATATGTTGAATACCTCAGTGGTGTCATGATTTTATCCTCCTCTTCCTCTATGCCTCTCACCTCATCTGTGGGGAGTTCCCATCCCTTGACGAAACTAAAAGTAGAGGTTGATCCTTCTAGCAATGGAGGTTGTAAGAGGATCCCACCTTCTCTGAAAGGTGGTCCCATGCTAGCCTATTATTTCTTGGTGATCGAACCCATTACAGCTTCCCCTCAGTTTGTAACCACTCCTGAATCACTTGGTGAGCCTAGAGGTGAATCTCGGGCGTAGCCCTCTCCATTTGTTGAGGTATGACATGGAACTCTTGTAAAGTGCATGTTTAAATCTTTGGATGAAGTTTCAATCGTGTCAAAAATCTTCATGAAATCATTGACCATAGCTCCATAAGAGCCTAGTGAAGAAGACCTTAAAGGGGTTTCTTCCTTATCCCTTGTTATGTGAGGGTTGGAAGGTCCTCCCCTTAATATTCCACCACTGTAGGCTCATCCTCCTTCCCCTTATGATGATCTAGAGTGGGAAGCAAATGACCTCTTGGTTGATCAGTGTTAGGGGAGGCCTCTTCTTTATCTTTATATTAGATGGGCATGTGTGTTGTGATGTGTTCCCCCTGTACATGTGCTATGTGTTCCTGGATGACCCTTGTCACTCTTGTTGGTGCTTGGATACAAGAGTGATTTTTTGTGTCATAAAAATTATTCTATTTGTATCATCATTCTTCCATGTTTGTGATTGATTTTTGGAAAATTGGGAATGATTCAAAGTGTGGGGGGAATTTAGGATTCCCTTCCATGTTGACCCAATTTTTTATTTTTACAACTTGTCTTTTGTCCATTCTTCCCAATCTATTTTGGGATTGATGATCTTTCACCTTGCACCTTGGTTACCTATTATTTATATAAGCATGAGCATATCTCACCCCATGAAACTAGATCCCCCTGTGCCCTTTTTTTATGTTTACTTCTATTTTTCTCTTTTCTTTTCTATCTCTCTTCTTTGCTTGATTTGTACCTCTCATGTGTGAAAACGTCTCTAATTTTTAGAAAAAGTATTTGTTGCCAATGGATCTTTTCTTGAGAATCTTTGCACACTTTTTCAGGAATCACATTCTCAACTTGGACCCCTGACAAAACATGTTTCCTTCATCATGGGTTTGCAAAGAAAGAACTTGAGAAATTTCCTCTGAGGTGGAAGTAGCTTTGACCTTCCCCTTGTGAGGGGACATTTTATTCCTTCGAATTCCTTGATGATGAATCGATTCGAGAAAGAATATATTTCTTGCACTTTCAAACAGAGTGTCCCTTGAGTGGACCCCCTTCTTCACATCAGATTCCCAATGGACCTCTTTAAGATCTTTCCAATTTACCGACGGTCTGTGTGACTATCCGCTTGACTGCCTATGTGACCGCTTTATTTTTGGACATACTTTATCTACAAGTAAACATGTTGCTTTGTAGGTGCACCTGTAAAGACACTTTCTAATTTGACTTTGTTGAGTCTCCTCTAGGCTCCCTTTATGTGAGAGATCTTGGGGGATACCTCCTAGTAGGTCTACGATTCTGTAAGCCACTTTCATCTAGGTTTACTTCATGTGGGAGATCTTGGGGGATACCTTCTTGCAGGTCTAATGGCCCACAAGGCACATACTTTACGGGGCTTCCTTCGTGTGATATATCTTGGGGGTTGCCTCCTTGCAATTCTATGGGCCTGTGAGATGCTTTCATATTGTGGTATTTGTCCATCATTGGTTTGAGGGACTTTGGTGTACCTTGTGCAGCTTCATAGTTCTACGGGGCTATGGAATCTTTTGTTCTGTCTTGCACTTTCGAGCTCGCTAGATCATAGTTTGCTTCCTCAAAATTTCAAGTATACATTTATAACCCCACTAACTCTTCAATCTACTTTACCGAAGAACTCATTAGTACTCATGCTCAAAAAAGTGGGGGAAAAATGTATAGGAGTGAATTTGGACCCCTTACGGAAATTCCCCTTTTACACATCCTCCCCTTAGAAAACCAAATCTGACATCAAAATTATATATCACACAACCACCTTCCTTCCACTTGGCATCTGTCTATTGTGTCAATGGGAGAATCTTTGTCGAGGACATACGTGTGGCATGTAGATGTCTATGTGGTATGTTGCCATCCCTAAAAGATTCTTGCATCTAAATTTGGTAGAGGCATTACACTTTTGATTGGGGTCAATTTGGAACACCCCTCTACAACCAACCAACCCCAAAAATAGAAGATTCTTCCCATCCCACCTTCAAAAAAATCCATCCTTCATTCATTTGGTCTCTTAAACAATCTTCTATTCACTATTTAGCAATTTCTTCACAAGATCTAGCATTCTCTTCACTAGCAAGCAACACTTCAACACTCCATTGCAGCAACAACACTCCATCAACTCAACAAAGAAAGTGTGAAGCAATCCATTAGCAACACGGGCTTGGAGTCTTGTGAGACCTCCCTTCATCACAGTCGAGGCTATGGTGACCTTGCCAAGTCCATCTTCTCCTCCATTGGCTAGTGAGCTCTTGGGTGGAGGTGGTAACATTTCACTCCTCGCCTCTGTGATTTGGTTGAGTAGCTATTTATTGTTTTGTAGTGTTTATTGCATTTCTACTTCCTCTACTTCTTTATCACATATTTCTTTCTCATTGCTATCTAGTTGTCTGTGGAGGTGGAAACACAAAACGAGGGTCTACTGAGGCAGACCCCTATACATCCCCAACTATTTCCCCTCTTTCTTGTGTGTAGGTGAATGTGAATTTTAAAGCTAGCTAGTGAATTGGTACCTTGGTGAGATTAGCTTTGTCATTTTAGCTCTCGTCAATCTATTTTATCATCTCCGTTTGTATCTTTCATACTTTATAGTTATGTTTTTCTTATTTAGGAGTACTTAGCTAAGACATCAACTTGTTTTTTGGTGGTTCATATTGTACTTTATGTTCTCTAGTTCTACAGACGCCAATGCACCTATGAGACATCAACACACCATGTTGTCATCCCAAAACCATGCTTAGTCCTTGGACAGAGAGTTGTCTAAGGTACAATATCGACTGCGAAAACCAACTCACCTAGCCCAAACTTAGACCTTGGGTCTGAAGAGTGATCAAAGTACATTATATTCCTCATCATTCTTGACCCTTATTTAAAATCATCCCTTTAGAGTGAGGTAAGTTAGGCCAACCCTACACTCTTAGCTCTCTGTGACTTGGAGCCTTGACATGGTTGGTCCCCCTCTCTTACAAATTTCTTTATGAATGCTTGTATATACTCCATAATAACGAGTGATTATTGTCATTAGTATTATATAATAGAATTGATAAAAATAGCTTGAAAATTTATTTGATAAAAAGTTATTTGCATGATCTTAAACCCATCTATTAGGTTATTATTTTAGCATACCCTATTTATGAATGCATATGATATTTCTATGCATATATAGTTTACACTACATGTTTAATGTGATATGTGTCAATGTCATGAAGTGACTTGACACTGTTAGCTTATAATGCTAGGAAACCTTAGGCATGATAAGGTTTAGCAATGCATATACAGTGATAGTATGAAATATATGATAAGATGAGGATTCATATTGCTATTCTATACTTGTATGATCACTTGACCATTACCTTACTCTTGAATGGAACCCTAGGTTAAGAATAACCTATTTGGGTTGAGAATTTAATTTGATTAATGAATGAAACTCATAGGTTGGGAATAACCTACTTGGTTGGGTATTTTTTTGGAACACATAGGTTGGGATTAATCTACATGATCAAACTAGTCATTGATTGTTGACTTTATCCTAGGATTAGGATATAGGAAGGTTGAGACTTGCCTTTCTAATTAAGTTGGTCACTTGAGTTTTTCAATTATAATTTGATTGGAGCCATAGGTGGGACTACCTATTGAGTGATTTGTTACCTGTTTGGTTGCTTTATATTCTTGATGTGAAGTCATATTGTTGACAAGATTATACTCTTAGAATAACCATTTTTACTAAGGAGTTTACACTCTTTAATATAATCATTTATTGATATGAATGTTCTTTGATTGAGGTCATCTATTGAGGTGATTATACTCTTGATAAGACTCACGTATTGACGTAATGTATTCATAAAGGGAGCCATTTATAGTTGGTTAATTATTCTATGATACTTATGTAACTATAATTTAGAATATAAATTTATTTACGAAGCTCTTGCAAAGTTAGATTCATGGAGATCTTATGTTATTCCTAGGATTAGATTGTCCAATAAAGGGGATAAATAAGTATTTGAATACTTGATAGAAATATCATTGTGAATTGTAAAAGGGAATAGATTATTGCTAGGGTGAAAGATTACCTATGGAAGAAAACTACCTATGCCTACTATATGAATGGTCATAAACAAAACTGAGCTAGGGTAGTGTATGTGAATAGGATGAATTTCACTTGAAGTATTAGGTGAGAATACTTTTTCGAAAGTAGTGTAATTTTCCACTGATTGCACTATCAGTTCACTGTGTTCCTTTTATGCATGATAGTTTAGGATTATAGTGGATACAAGTTCTAGTTATTTAGGGTACAACACTAAGCTCATATTATGAGGTTACCATACCAAACACTTTGTCGAAGGTTAGGGCCATCTATCAAATGATAGATATGTGAGGGATCACATTTGAGTATGTGGTTGGCCAAAAAGTGCTTGAGTGATGCTTCTCCTCATCAACCTAGAGGGGCGTATATAATTCCCAATCTGATTTTTCAGGGATTTGAATGTTGAATAACGGTCACCACAAAATACCAAAAAACCAAGCAAAACCACCTGTATTGGGACTAAATTTCCTAGAGGAGTGTATGAGTCCCAGATTCAGGTTTTGCACCATTTTCAGCTAATTTTGTGTAACTTTTATGTTTTCTATTTTGGATGATGTCTGGACTAAGTGCAAATTCAAATTTTAGATGGAATTGAATGATGCAAAAGACAAAAATGCAACCTATATCCACTTTCACTAATGCAATATTTAGAAACCCTAGATGCAAATTAACTAATGCAAGAATTAATGTAAAGTTAATGTGGCTGAGGTTTGTGGATGTTTGCACTAGTGTCGGGGACAACTAGAGTGTATCGCCAGGGATTGGAGACATCTAGAATGTATGCACCAATGCGACAACATCGGGACCCGTTTGTATATCTATTGCCAAATGAATCTTAGAAGAGCTATGTAAAAATATTTTACCCACTTATGTGGGAGGATGTTCTCTTGAATGATAAACTTGAGTTTATTCAATCTGAAGTCTATGTTATAAAAAATATTTTTGAAATTACAATGAAATGTGACGGAAGTTTGAAACAGAGTTTATTTCCAATATGCATGTAATTTACATTATGGAAAAGAAAAAATTATTTGGTATGTTATGGCGTCATGGATCAATCACTTGAGGTGAAAACTCTGAAATTTTATTGAGTAAAACAAAAGGGTTGTTACATGTATCAGAGTTAGGTTCAGCTCTAGAGCCTATGGGCTCATTATGTAAGTTAAACGTAAAACTTATTGGAAGTTAAAGGTTGAAAAAATTCTTATGCCTAGATGGAAAGAAGAAAGAGTAAAGGTAAATGAAAAGGAATATAAGATTCTTGGAAATTTGTTTAATTTTTGGATTAGGAAATAGTCCTCCTTGGAATTGGAAACTCTTAAACCAACAATCCAATATGATACACCCTTGGATTGCAGAAGATTATGCAATAAGGTTATGTGGGGAGGTTATGAAGGATAACCAATGCATACCTTCACCCTAAGAAATAGTTAAAAGACTCTAAGGGAATAGGAAGAATTGAAATAACCCCCTTAATGGAAGCGATCTATAGTTGCGAAGAGTCAAGAAATTTTGGATTTAGTAAGAATACTATTAATCAAGGAGTATGCATTATTGGAATAAATTATAAACTTCAATTGAAGTAGAAATTCAACTAAGAATGTACTCAAGAGGTTGGATAACCCTAGACAAAAAATGATTTTGAACAAAATCAAGATCTTGCATATAATTAAGAAGTTAGTACCTAGAATAAGGATAGACACTAGAAGGGAAGGAAAAGAAGCAATCAATGAAGTGGACATGGTTCCACCAACCAAAATTGGAAAAATCAATTCAGAGTTTTGATTAAGATGAGGAAAATGAATCAAACAACTTTATAAGTGCTTGTGGTTATGAGAAAATAAAGTTACCAAGAATTGGGACAAAGCCATTTGGAAAGATGATTGCAAATTGGAAACTTGTAAAGAAAATCAAACTAATTTGGACAAAGGGCTCAAATGCAACATCAATTGGTTGAAGTTTAAATTGAACTCGCCAACTTACTATGAAAAGTAAACCTATGTTTAGATGTTCCAAAAGGAAATGGATACGAAGTGACATTATGTGTCAAATCAAAAGAATTAGTAAGGAAACAACACTCTAAGTTGAAGAAATGCCAACAAAAGAGGTTTTGTGGATATGGATATTCCTCCACAAAAAGGATATTGGTATACATGGAAAAGAGAATTGGAATATTATAATTCCTCTTGGCTCATAAAGTTTATAATTCTTCATTAGATCTCTTTATTAATGATCCAGTTGTTGAATCTATGTGATTAGAGACCAATGATGAATCTAACTTTAGAAACAAAAATTATATTTAAGGAAATTGAAAGCCTACAACAAGCAATGATAAATCAGTTTAGGAAAGTGAATTTTTTCTATGAGTTCAACTTTGAGTTGATCAAATATTTTGGAAACACTAAGGTGGGAAGAAAGAGAGTGGTTTGACTCAGATAAAATACCCCACCCAACGAAGGTCGTAAATATATCTTCGACTTGGAATAACTTTTGACTTCTTCAAAAGTCATGATTTCAATCAAAGTCTTATATTCCATGACCTCAAGGATAAGGTATTGAATTATTGGATAAATATAGTGAAAGGTCAAGGAACATGACCAATGAGAAAGGAATAATTATCACACAATACTTTAAATATATATTTGAGTGTAAGATCAATTGTTATTATCATTGATGGCTTAGAAAAGGATAGGCATTTTATTCGATCATGAAAGGTAAGATCATTTCCTATGGAATAGGTAAAGGAAGATCTACTTACTCATAATTTGGATTCATTGAGAAATGTTTGTGCTTGAACTTGATATCTTTTAGGAAATAGCATGTTTGAACGAGAATTGTTACTCAAAATAGTGCAGATGCTCATTGGAAAAGTTAGATTGAGCTGAAAATCATATTACATCTATGAAAATGAACAAGAGATAAAATAAATTCAAGGTACATATGTCCTAATAAGAAGGGGATTTATCTCCAAAAATTATCTAAATCATTATACTTCAGAATCAAATGTGGCATGAGTCCATGAAATAGGTTTTCACTTAGTCAGAATATACTAATATGGGATGGAAAAGAGCCTATGTGCCAAAATTTTGGGAGATGAAAGAATAAATAAGGTAATTAATATCATAATTAGGACATTGAAATGACAAAATTATTTTTCGAATGAGGAACCACTATAATCTAGGAAAAGATAGAGTAAGATGTTTCAAGGTATGTAGCAAGTTATTGTTCAGTATGCGAGGAAATGAAGACAGGATGTCGTCATCGGTAGGACATGTATACTCTCTTGAGTTTCTAGTGAGGAAGAGATAGACCATTGGAATTTAATCTTTCTAAGTCGATGGAACTGACATAATGTTATGGTGGATAGACTCACCAAGATAACCAAATTTCATTGTTAGGATAGTGGTCCTAAATATAAAAGTTGCAAAAATCAGTAGCTAAATGTTCCTGAGAAGGTAATCTCAGATGTGAACAAGCAATTAGTGATAAGGTTTTGTAAACTATGATCATGTTGTGAAATTCAATTGAATGAATGCTCAATATATTATTATAGCCGGATAGGAAAAAGTAATAAACTAAATCTTGGAGGATTTGAAGAACACTTATACATCTATAGGTTTGGTCCATTATAGGGAAGAAGGGTTGAATCTCTATTAAGATAAAATGGGCTACGAAATAGGGATAACCTAAACCAGAAAGGTTGAAAAAATGGAATAATAGATTGAAAGATCAAAGAAAAACTTTGTTGACAAAAATTATGAATTAGGAAGCATTATTGTGCTAAAGGAAAATGGTTGAGTCAGTGATGGATGGTCTCAGCTTTTGAGTTGTCCAATGGTATAAATAAAAAAGAAAAGTATGGGACCCACGATATAGTGTATAATACACCGACAATCCTTATTTGTTTGGGTTACACTAAGGATAAACTCATTAGCCAATGAGAATGTATCTTCCAGTCACTATGGTATAGGTGTCATGAAGGATACATTTACTATTGTACTTGAGATGTGCATATGAGTTAATATGAGTATAATGTATTTTGAGAGAAATTATGCATAAAGAACACAAATTTCTCCATGTATGTTAGCAAAGACACTCGATGAAATGTCCAGGAAGGACAATTTTGCAAGGAGTGATGCTATGAGGGAAGATTAGTTAATAATTCTTACATGAATTGGAAATGGTTATAAGTAAAACCTTATTTTACTTTATCTATATGATTAAAGTGCTTTAAGTCATTGAGGATGATGATTCACAAAGGGGAAATTATGTCACACCTTGTCTTGTTGTTACAAAGTTACTTACCATCGCAGGTAAATAGGATGATAGATGCAATCATGATTTTGATATGTTTGATAAAGGAATGGAATACTGAAAAAGGTATTAAGTTATTATTGCTCTGAAGGAGTAATTATGTTTATATTGATGAAGAACAATGATAGAATATGTATTACAATATGAATATTCTAAATGTTTTATGTTGAAAATGGATTTCATGTGAACATTTAACTACCATTGCAAATGTTCCAAGTTGGATGCAAGTATAGGTTCACACCTCCAGAAGGGAGGGGAAGTATCACTCAGGAGAAGTGTTTGGTCGGGTAACCTTAAATGAATCCTAACTGAGTTTTCACACACACTCACTTCTAAGTATAGTTGAATCAAGTCATAGTCATGGGATATTGGTAAGTCATCCTTTAGACTTGTTGTGTTTTTATTAGATAGGATCATGATTTTTGTTAGGATCATTCCTAGTTTGTGATAAATGCTTGAGCAATGTCTTTTATACTTCGATTATGTGATTAAGTTATTGTAATTGAATCTTTGAGTCTTTGGGCTTTGTGAAAAGTTGTCTTTACATCGAACCGTATGTACATTAAAAGAGGACATGTAGATATGTATATATATAATGACTCGGGCACGAGAGCATAATTTTTTTTATGCATATATATGAGTAGAAACACTTATGAACATACTTGCATGAGTAATCAATTATATATATGTATATATACACTTAATGTATACGCTTGTCAACAAGGTAATGATATATAAATATGTTTAATATATATACTATTATGTGTGTGTGAAGTACATAATAGAAACATGCATTGCATATATAAATATAGATGTATAAATATATATATATATATCATTATTGACCAATTATACATGAACATATATATGTATTTATATGTGTATATATGCATGTTTTGGGAAATGATATCATGGGCATATAAACCATGCATAAGAACTTGCATATAACACATTAAATGAAATATATGAGGGTTGCATAATATAGTGAGTAAGAAGACCGATAAAATATAAGTATAGCACTACATTTGATAGCACAATGATAAAAGAGTTGGAAGTGAATAAAGTTGAAATATATTGTGTATAGATAATGATTAAAGCATAGTGACCAATGTGTCACACTTTATAAGAAGGTGGCAAGCTCTTTTCAATGTACCAAGTCAAAAAACAATATAAATGTTAAGAATTCAAACCAATGTTATGTGTCACCTGCCAAATCTGGGCTAAGTCAACTAAGTATGTGCAGCTAATATATGATTGACCATTTCCTCTATTAAACTATGGGCTTGAGAATTAGGAATGTGTTGTAAACTTGGTGCCATATTATGAATTCTTTGATTAATTTAGAATTCTTTCATGCTTGAAAATTGATCTTGTGTATAAAGCATGTGCTTTATGAATTTTTCAAACTTGTTTTGGCAAGCATTAGATCAATTTTTTGTATATATTTGATGACTAACTTGATATGAATCTACCACCTTTCTACTGGTAAGATGAGTCGATTATTTATGGCTGAGAAGTGGCATCAAATGAACCTTTTTTGTAGCTTTGAAAAGCTAATTTTTGGGTATAAAAATAGGCAAAACTCACCTCATTTGACACACTTCTTCCATTGCAACATTACGCTGCTCCATTTTGTTGTATTTTCATAGAGAGATTCTTATTTTTCTATAAGTTATTGTGAGGAAGCTTTAATGAAATATATTGAGAGGGATCATTGCTAAGTCGATTTTAAGAGGGAGTCAAGCTTGAGATCTGATGAGTCAATTGGAATAAGCAATTATTAGGCATGAGACTCTATCCTCTAGATGTATATCCATCCTTATGAATTTTGAATATCTAGACTATTTATTGGGAATTGCTTTAGATTTACTTGAATATTGAAATGATCTATGTGCTTATTGTAAAGGAAAAGAGTTGAGATGTTATGATTTCCTTATGAATGCTTGTATATACTCCATAATAAGGAGTGATTATCATCATTAATATTATATACTAGAATTGATCAAAATAGCTTGAGAATTTATTTGATACATAGTAACTTGCATGATCTTAAACCTATCTATTAGGTTATTATTTTAGTATATCGTATTTGGGAATTCATATGATATTTCTATACATAGATAGTTTACTCTACATGTATAATGTGATATGTGTCAATGTCATGAAGTGACTTGACACTGTTAGCTTATAATGCTAGGAAACCTTAGTCATGATAAGATTTAGCAATACATCAATAGTGATAGCATGAAAGATATGATAGGATGATGCATCATATTGCTAATATATACTTGTATGATCACTTGATCATTACCTTACTCTTGAATGAAACCCTAGGTTAAGAATAACCTATTTGGGTCGAAAATTTTATTTGATTAATGAATGGAACCCATAGGTTTGGAATAACCTACTTGGTTTGGTTGTTTATTTGGTCTTTTTTTGGAACACATAGGTTGGGATTAATCTATATGATCAGACTAGTCATTGATTGTTGACTTTATCCTAGGACTAGGATATACGAAGGTTGAGACTCACCTTTGTGATTAAGTTGGTCACTTGAGTTTGTGAATTACTATTTGATTGGGGCCATAGGTGGGAATACCTATTGAGTTAGATTTCTTACCTGTTTGGTTGCTTTATACTCTTGATGTGATGTCATTTTTTTTATAAAGCAACATTTATAGGGTGATGTACCCTTTACATGGAGAGCCCTCAAGGCAAAAAAGGAGCTAATTCAAAATAGGACATGAACTAGAAATTGAAAAAAAATATCCACAAGGGCTTGATAGAATAGGCCAAATAGGCCACACGTAGGATAGAACTAGGACATGAACAATAGATAGATTGCATGGCAGTCAAAGACGAGAACTAGACAACCACAAAGTCTGAGGGGGCCAATCTGACTCCCAAACCTCAAGGTCACAGTTTGGGGAATCCATTTTTTATTTCTCTACACAATAGACCAAGAAGGCTAAAAAATGAATTCCAATGAGCGAGGCAAGATGATCAAATACTCAACAACCACCAAGGGAAAAGAATCACCATGCAACGAAGTCGACAACACAGAAGAGGAGACAAGAGCAATCAAAGGATCAACATAAGAATTCATCGAGGGAGAGGCAAGCTTTGTTGGATCAATGACAATAGATCAAGGCAACAATGGATCCACACAAGGGATATCTAGAGGAGGATCAAGGGGAGACATAGTGGATGAGTCATTGGAGGGACCAATCGAAGAGGGAGAGCCCACCGTGAGATGGTCCATGAGGGCATCCTTCCACCATGTAGTAGCACCCTTGCAATGAGAAAGAGGGCAGCCAGAGGCTAAATGATCAATAGAGAAATACCTCCTACAATGAAAAGGGATCCCCCCATAGTCTAGAAGTTGCTTCCATGATTCTACTCTTAGAATAACCCTTTTTACTAAGGAGTTTACACTCTCAAATAGAATCATTTATTGATATGAAAGTTCTTCAATTAAGGCCATATAATGAGGTGATTATACTCTTGATAAGAATCACTTATTGATGTAATATATTCTTGAAGGGAGCCATTTATAGTTGGTTAATTATTCTATGGGATAAAAGCACAAACCTGTGTCACACTTTACAAAGGAATAAGCCAACAACAACAAAAATTCTTAACTTCGACCACATAAAAGTGGTCTTTATGTTTTGAATTTCAAAATGATGTAAACTAATGAAATGTATAACTTTTGATGAATTTTATTCTTGTAATTTTTCAATTTTTTTAAAATAAAAATCATTATATTTTTATCAATTTAAGGACAGATTTTGGAATGCTGAAAATTTCAGAAAAAAGTGACTTCACGGGCCATCAAGAAAACAAATTGAAAAAAACTTCATTTCTCCCTAATTTTTTTCTCCAAATAGGTAACTTCAATATCTTGTGCATGGAAAAAAAATCAAATTTTGATGTATGTTTTTCTCGTAATAATGTTTTAAAGTCACAATTGTTAGATTTTGATAGTTTTCACAAGCCGTCAACTATTGTCTATTTTTTTAATTATTTTCAAAAAAAAAATTATACCCTTTTGAAGAAGACTCTCTCCTCTTGTGCCCCATATATTTAAAAAAAATTAATATGTTTAACTTCTTTTTTTAAAATTCTAATTAGCCTCTTTTTTAATTTTAACAACCTAATTGCACTATTTTAAAAATAAAATATATTAAAACTAATCAAAATATTAAAAAATATATATATTTGGATTCACCACTTCAAAATCTACAAAAGGGTATTTTTATTTATTTTTAAACATCGTTATGGCTGAAGAAATACTTAGTTAAATTTGAAAGTTTCAATTTTTTTTTGGAAAAAAGGTTGAGTAAGTTGCCAACAAGGATGCCAACTAGATAGTTTCAACCGAAACCCTTTCTATAGAAACCCCACACATAAAATAAGTCAATTTCAAAGTTGCAAAGGGAAAAACATATTTTCTTGGTTTTGGTTGAAACCTATTTGGTCGAAACCTTGTATGCCACATGGTTTCAGCCAAAACTTTTCCGGCCAAAAATAGTTCACTCAGAACTATTTATTTGGCTGAAAATGTGACACGAGTTTGTTCTTTTACCCTATGATACTTATGTAACTATACTTTAGAATATAACATTATTTATGAAGCTCTTGTAAAGTTAGTCATGAGGAGATCTTAGGTTATTCCTAGGATTAGATTGTCCAATGAAGGGAATAACTAATTATGTGGGTAATTGATAGAAATATCATTGTGAATTGGAAAAGGGAATAGGTTATTTCTAGGTTTTAAGATTACCTATGGAAGAAAAGTACCTATGCATAGTATATGAATGGTCATAAACCAAACCGAGCTAGGGTAGTGTATCTGAATAGAAATACTTTCACTCGAAGTACTAGGTGAGAATAATTTGGCCAAAGTAGTGTAATTTTCCATTAATTGCATTATCAATTCATTGTGTTCCTTTTCTACATGCTAGTTCAAGATTGTAGTGGATAAAAGTTCTAGTTATGTAGGCACAACACTAAGCTTAGATAGGCTAATGTTATGAGGTTACCATACCAAACACTTCGTCGAAGGGTAGGGCCATATATTAGATGATATATGTGTGGGGGACCGCATTTGAGTCCTGGTTGGCGAAAAAGTGCTTAAGTGATTCTTCTTCTTATCAGTTGGTGATTGAGGTTTGTGGATGTTTGCACCAGTGTCAAGGACAACTAGAGTGTATGCACTAGGGATTGGATACATCTAGAATGTATGCACCAATATTATGAGATCAAGACCCATTTGTATATCTATTTCCAAATAAAGCTCAGAAGAGCTATGTAAGTATCTTGTACCCATATATGTGGAAGGATATACTCTTGAATATAAACTTGAGTCTATTCAATTTGAAATCTATGTTATGAAAATATTTATGAAATTACAATGAAATGCGATGGAAGTTTGAAACAATGTTTATTTCAAACATGCATATAATTTTCATTATGAAAAGGAAAAAAAATATTTTCTATGTTATTTTATTTTCTGGTTGCATGTGTAGTAGAAAAATCAAGTGGTTGGTTATAGTGGTTGTAGACACGAAAAATGTACAATTTCGGTTCGACACATTTGATTATGATTACTAACAAAATTTCCCCCTAAATCATACTCTCAACATTTCATCATATTTTGTCTCTTAATTCAATGAATCATTATTCATTTGATTAAGTCTTTCTCCTCTAGTGATTAAATTAATCAATTTAATTTAATTAACCTTACATTTCTGTTTAATTAAATAAATCATTTTTATTTGATTAAAATCTCTAAGGTCCTCTTATTAAATTAAATAAATTAAAACTTATTTGATTTAATCTAACATAATCCTCTTTAGTTAAATAAGTCAAAATCATTTATTTAATTAATCATTTCCTCTCAATTCTGATTTAAATTAATTCATCTATTTTGAGTCAAAATTGTCAAATCATCTAATCCTTCATTAAATTAATCAAAATCTTGATTAAGCTAATCCCTCTCACTAAAATCCTCTAGAGAATGCAAATTGCACATGAAAATAGATTTAATTCATTTATTAAATCTTTATTTTCCCTCACATGGCATCAAAAGGGAATATTCCCTCAATTTGAATTCAAAAGTTCCAAGTGGATGGGTACTTCCAGGCATTTATTTCATCTTACAAGTCCTTTGCATTGAGCCAAGTGGTCATAACTCCATTTGACTCTCCATCCACCTTGTCATTTCAATATTTCAAAATTCAAATTTATGCATTTATGGGCACTTTGATCAAAACTTGCACAACCATCAACCATTCACATGGTGACAAGTGGCATTCAACCATTGGATTGAAATTTAGTCCCACATTGCTCAAATCTTGCTCATTATTCCAAATTCAAATCTATAAATTGGAGGCCTCTCTCCTCATTTCTCATCCACAATTTCATGCAAAGTTACTCTCTTCACATTGAGAGCTAACATTGCCACTCAAGCATTCACTGTTTTCACAATTCATATCTAGGATATACTCAAATCTCTTTGGAGAGATTTGATCAATCTACAATCACTCACATTGCAACTTAGGAGTTGGGAAAGGGCCAATTTTAACATTCAATTGGCACCAATTCCTCCATTGGATCACTATTTTACTTGCTTAATTAGGATTAATTCTCATTTATTTAAGTCTTGTTCTTCATTTTCTTCCTAGTTTAAGTTTAGTAGATGGATTTCATAGGGAATCCCTCATGCTTGTTTGCATTCAATCTAACACATTGACTTGTTTGTTGCTCTTGTGCATTTGCAGGTTTAGGGGTTCACATTTTGGCACTAGAAGGAGGGCTTGATCAAGAATTTCATCATGTTTTTATGAAAATTATACGGTTTCTAACATTTTTGTCTACACACAGGAAACTGCACCGTAGATAGTTCATGCTGCCCTGTATCGCACAACCTATAGAGGTTTTGTATTGCACTGCACCCCTTTTAAACCGTGACACTATATTGAACTACACCCGTTTCCCGCCTCTGAATTTCAATTTTTTTCCAAACTTCGTCACTCATAAACTGCACCACACCCGTGGTCTTTTTTTCTGCAGAGTGCCACACCCATTCAAATGCACGACGCTATATAGCATCACCTCTATTCCAAACTGCATCGCACCCGCTAACTTTTCTGCAGAAAAAAATAGTCAGCTTTTAAATTTTAACCTGTGCTTTTGATTTTTTGATTTTCTAACTTTTGACCTGTTTGTTGTTTTTGTGCTCTTTGTTTTTTGTCATTTTGTAGGTTGGAGCAAGAAAAAAATCAAAGTAGGAAGTTCATCATGGCATCATGTTCACTATGCACAAAGTGTTGTTCAAAACTCTTTAAGGATTTGAAATTTTGTTTAAAAGAGATTTGTTAATTTCATTTGCCTTAGAAACACTAGATTTCTTTTGGGTTTAAAAAGAACAAACAAATTTCTCTTTCAAAGTTTGCAAGAGGCTAAAAAGAACTTAGAAAAAATCCACTAGATTTTGTTTAAAGGTTTAAAAATTTGAACAAGGCAACTCTCACACTTCAAAGTTGGTGCTTTAAAAAGAACTCATTTCTTGCTTTGAGGATTAAAATTAATATGTGTTCTTGATGTGTTGTAATCCTTTTAACAAATAAATATCATATAAAAGGGTATGTGTTTCTCTCGCGCCTCACGATGGTCTTGAAAATCAAAAGTCTTTTTGTGATATTAAGTTGTCAAAAGTATTACCTCCACACTTCATTTTTTGGGTTTAAAATTGAACAAAACACTTTGCGAGTGTGAGTAGACTTATGGTATGTGCTCTCCCTTTGTTTCTAAATAAAGATTGATCGAACTATAGATAAGTTTACTCTCTTTTTTCATCTTAGCCGGCCTGCCTTGGTGGAAAAAGTACTCACCCAAGGAAACGACCCAATCGGTAACACACTAAGGATAAGTGTATTTTTAGCTGGGATATAAAAGTGGGTACTGGAACAAAAGTCGGTATCATGTGGTTGGCTCCGACGAGAAGGGAAGCAATGGTCTCTTGCCGCATGGGTCAGCCTCCATGAATGGAAAGACTGGACTAAAACCCTTGTTTAGAAAGGCCAAATCCTTATCTATTTTGTTGGTGCAAAAGGTCATGTCCTTTGAAGCCACCCCACATTATACATGTGGTTTTGTTGTACAGATGAAAAGTATGTCATGGGAGATTCATGGGTACTGATGCTTGGCTGACCTGAGAAGTTTGTGTCATGGAGGGGAGCCATTATGGTCAAGCATCTAGTCATCCTCACAAAATATGTGCACCTGGATTCGTCCAAGTGGGAACCCATCAAAATATTGTCTCATCATCCTAAGGTTGTACATGTGCTTGGGAATGAAAAATACATTGCTTGGTCCTCAAAACAATTGAAAAACAAACATTCACAAGGAACTCAAAATTTCAAACCCCTTGGAGGAAACAAATACCTTTGAAGAATTTAAGTACTCTTGCTTTCCCTGAGGATCATATCCTTAGAGGTTTCTAAGTGCTTGGATTTTATCATCATTTGTTTTCACTAAGGTCAACCTAGGAAATTTTTTCCCTAATTTCCTTGATTTCCACATAGTGGACCTTGTGGGATGAAAAAGAAAGTGGGACATTAGACAAGCAATTTGAAACATAATCAAGCAAGTGCTTTTGGTAAAAATAATTCACTAAGGCAAGATACAAGACAAATTGGACCTCAAATGTGTTGCCTCAAATGATTTCCCGAAAGGTCAAAATCCCAAAACCAAGATTCAAAAGGATAAGTCAGGGAAAGACTAGTGTATAAATTTTATAAGAAGGCTTCAAGAAACAACCCAACTTTGTATGATTTCTATTGTCAACAAAATCCTGAGCTTTTTGAAAGGTTTGCTTTGCTCACATAGTAAGTCTAGCATGTTCTTCAACACCGAGGTTTTGTAAAAAGAGTCGTGTCTAGGTTCAAGTCTAGGATCAAATCACAATCCTCATCCATATCTTCATCAAACAAATCTCATCCTATTAACAAACTTTTTGAGAAACTTTAGAAAAATCACTCATGCTAAACTTAAAGGCTAAATCAACATCACTCTATCTTGGCTTAACACACCTAGCCAAGTAGTCAAATCTCTTGAACAAATTTTCCTCTAGGATAACGCAAATTCCTGGGGTTTTACTAGTTCATGATCACCTTGGTTGGCTTAACACAACCAGCCAAACCCTTCCCCTAAGATAACACAACTTCCTATGGTCTACAACTTCACCACCATCCTCGTTTGACTTAATACATCTAGTCAAACTATCAAAATCAATCTAAGCCCGAAAGTTTAGAATAAAACCCTCAAAAAAAATTCCTCAAAAGTTTCACTCTTTCACTTCATCCATTTATCTCATCATCATCACCACCCCCTTTTTTGATCCTTTGCCTTCCCTAGTTCTTCTCTTTAGGGCCTAAAGATTAGAGATCTAACAATCCCTATTTTTATGGTCCAAAAAAGATCTCAATACAAGAAGAACATGGAAAACATCACCGAAAAATCATCTTCCACTAACTTGGGTCAGGTAACCACTGAAATAAACCTTGTCAGATCGAGAAATCCCCCAAGTATCTTTTCTCTACCATCATAAAATCTTCAAGAGGAAAGATATGATGAGGACATCACAAACGAAGACATGGGGATGACACGATCTGAAATAATAGAAATGGTCCAAAATCTGAAGAATCATAAAATTGTCAGCACCATGTTTAAATACCTGTGCACGTTAATGGAAGGAGGGGTCTCATTCTCTTCCAACCTTGACGTAGGCACTAGTATGGACATTCCTCTTACAAATGCATCCCCAATGTCAACTCCAAATATCAATCAAGAAATGCCTCAAACCACATCCACAATCACACCAACCTCACCAATTGTAAACAAGGGAAGTGCAATGTTTCATGAGTTACAAAAGCATCGCCTTGTAAAAAAAAAAGAGTTAGTTGTCAATACCACACCAGATAACCCTGTCCCAGTGAATCCATCACACCCATACATCCCACTCACCTTCCATAATCCCATTGATTTGTCTTCATTCCATGCTACACCAGCCTATCAGCCAAACATACAAACTTCTCTACCACAAGGAGAAGGTGGTTTGTTTGGGACAACAGGATTCACCGACCCATTCTCCTTCCAAGGTAGCATATCATCTCTTCCTCCATTTCCATTTGCATCCACATTACCTCTTGGATTGGGTGTTCCCCCCTACCCATCGATAATTTCTTAAATGCGGTCAATCCAAGCCTCACATCAAATTCTCTCTTTTTGTCGGCAGCATCACAACAACAAGTGGTGACCATTCAAGCCACCATGGTTAGTACATCAGTTGGTCCTCAAATCTCCCAAAGCATACCTTCTCAAGGACCAAGAATCTCAACCACACCTCCAACAACCCAAATCCCAACCATCATCGCACCCCTTTCGCTTGTCACAACAACTAGCATTGTTCCCATTCCACCACCAATCCCACCAAAAGCTAACAAGACAAATTCATTCACCACCTTGATCCAAATCATCCAAAAATACAATCAACAAAGGGTACTCAAAAAAAAAAAAAACAATCTACACAAGCACAGTTAGCTGCCCAACAAGCTGCACAAGCCCAGCAAGCTGCACAAGCTGCTCAAGCTGCCCAACAAGCACAAGCCCAAGCTCAAGACCAGTAACAGGTGCAAGCACAATACTAAGCACAACTACAAGAAATCCATCAGAAATCATACTGACAATCCCTACAAGACTTTCAGGCACAACAACAAGCATTATTGGCGCAACAACAACTAGACCAACAACAAGATTTGTTGGTGCAACAACAACTAGACCAACAACAAGCTTTGTTAGCCCAACAGTAGCTAGACCAACAACAGGCTCTATGGGAACAACAATAGATGGACCAACAACAAGCTTTGTTGGAACAGCAGCAACAAGATCAACAACAGGCATTGTTGACACAAATGCAGGCATACCAGGAGGCCTTGAATGCACAGTAGAGCTTGCAAAAAACTCCCACTAGTACCCTTCCCACCAATCAAACACCTCAAAACACATTCATCCCACCTCTCGATACGAACAATGATGTCGCAACATAAATCAAACTGCTTTCACAACAGGTATTGGACCTCCAAGCAGGAAAAACAACCAAAACACTAGGCAACTTGTGCCCTTATCCATTTGACAAAAGACTCACAATGGTACCATTCCCAAAGGGATTTGAGATCCCCAAATTTGACAAGTCTAATGGAATGGGTAACCCTGAGAACCACGTCAGGTAATTTCAGGTGCATACGATGACACATATCTAATGCAACTCTTCCCCCGAAGTCTGACTGGTCTATCCATGGAATGGTTTTCTCATCTACCCACAGGCATTAAAGCATTTCAGGAAAATGTGGAAGCCTTCCTTAAGAATTATGCTTTCAATATGGGTGCAGATGTTAGTTTGGAAGAACTATCAACACTCAAAAAGGAAAAGGAGAATTATTTGCGACTTTCTTGTAAATATGGAAATCCAAGGCCAATCATAGCAAGTGAACCATGCCAGAAGAACAACAAGTTTGCATGATCATATCCAATCTAGATGAAAACTTTGCATTCTATTTAAAAATGCAATGCATCACATGATATGATCAATTGATCCCAAAGGCGCTCAACATCGAAAGAGCCCTTATTGGGTGAGGGGGCGCATCAACATTTACTCCACCACATGATAACTGCCCATCTAACAATTATAATGATTAACCTCGAACATGTTCGAGGAACAAAAACATCACAAATGACGGCGTGGTCGATGCTAAAGTGGTCATAAATGCTCCCAAACCAAATATCCAAACTCATCACCAACCGCAAAATCATAATCGCAACAATGTGCAGACTAATGCAGTAGTAGCACATCAAAAACCACTTCCCACCAACCAAATAAATAACTTGGGTAATCAAGGAGGACCACCTCCCCGAGGCAAATATCCCCCCAAGCAAAATTTTGTGGCTCTTGGGGAATCTATTGAGTCCATAATGAAGAATTCGGTCAAGGAAAACCTAATCAAAGTCTCCAACTCCGAGCAATACATGGAACCCATGACCAAACCACCATGGTATAATGAAAACCTCCTTTGTGACTTTCACAAGATCAAAGGACATACCACTAATATCATCCAAGACCTCATTGAGGGAAAGATCATCAATGTCGAGCAACCAGTCGGTAACCAAGACCTGAAAATATACACAAATCCGATGTCGAACCACAATCAAGGAAATGGTTAGGGGAACAACAAAGGCAAGAAAAAATATGCTAGTGCTAACCTGGTATATGAAGAAATAGTGGCATGTGTCGATGAAATGGTCACAGTCACTAATTTCAAAGGCGCCAACACTGACTGTGGAGTCACCACATGTGGCGGAAAGGTCACCATTGCAAGGGCACCATCTAAGACCCTCACTTCAAATACAAAAGTAGTTCCCTATGACTACAATGTCATCGACCAACTGAAGAGAACTCCCACATAGATCTCCATCATGGAGTTGTTAAAAAATTTGTTGCCCATAGAAAAATCTTGGATGAAGCGTTTGCAGCATCCACCATCTCCGCCACTCTTGACACATATCAGTTTCAGGCTATGGTTGGTAATATCATTACCTAGAATCTCCTAACATTCTTCGATCAAGACTTTCCCCTATAGCCATCTCATAACTGCACACTTCACCTACAAGTGTTGGTCCATAAAAAGAAAGTTAAAAGGGTCTTGGTGGATGGAGGTGCAAGCCTTAATATTTTCTCTCAATCTTATAAAGAACTTGGGATTCGTCGAGGATTCCATTGAAAAGAACAAGAGAATCACAATAAGGGCATATGATGACCAAGAAGGAGTGTCTCAGGGCACTATCAAAGTCCCCATCCAAGTAGGACCAGCAACCATGGAGACTGCCTGTCAGGTCCTTGACCTCGACTTACCATATAACATCTTCCTTGGACATCCATGGATCCATAGAATGAAAGCAGTGGCCTCAACAGACCACCAATGCATAAATTTCTTGTACCAGAATGAAGAGGTCACTATACATGGGGATCCCAAACCATTTGCCTACTGCAAAAACTTGGAAGCCAAGTTTTATAAAATTCCCCAAGTGCCAAAAAATGATGAAGGCCCCCTCCACTTCATACATCGACCCAACCACCCTTGCCTCAACCTCTACGACAGAGACACCTACCATCCCTTATATATTTGACATCAAAAACATGATCCAGGACAATGGATGCAACAAATATAGAATGAAGAAGAGTGCATTTGTTGTAGGAGAGTTACCACAATCTCCTAGATCACATGGGAAACCTCAACCAACTAAAGCACCCATCCACACCTCTGGATTTCACCATTGGGGAGACCTGAGTCAGGAAATTTTTGGTGAAAAGGATATCTCAAGCATGATATACCGTGATGCAGAACCCACACCTACCCTACCTATGGATGAATCCAACAAAGGGCTACAAATAATACTTGGCATGGGCTACAATAGAAACCAAAGCCTTGGAAGGAACAGTGATGGACAGTTGGAGCCCATCATTGTAGAAAGAAGAATGTGGAACCTTGGCCTTGGATGTACTCCAAGTATAACCGTACGTGGCAAAGATACTCCCAGTAGGACAGTCAGGTCCTCTCCTCGAGTGTGGATAACTACCCTTAGACCACCTATATGCACCGGTGTCCCATTTGACAACTTCACCTTTGACGTCACTAATGTTTGCACAAGCAGTGACGATGATGATACCATAACAAGCCTACCCATGCTTTTTGAGGATTCCTCCTTACTAATGATTAGTACCTCACCCACTGAGTAAAACCAACAAACCCACCAAATCACCTTAGTATACCCTCAACTCATCGATCATGACCAACGAGGACCGCCAATTCTAGACTCATTCAAAAATGATGAGGCCCTCTCAAAATTCATGGGACTAAGGAATACAGTTCCATGTGGGGATCACAAGGTAGGTTTTGACATCACTTTAAACACCCAGGCATATTACAAGGAGACGATTGATTCCTTCAGTCACAAAATAAAAATACCGAGAATAAGCTCGAAGTTATTGAGTGAAAACCACATTGTGGCACTCTCTAACCATAGAACAGTAAAAATAAAGGATGCATCCAATGGTGAAAACCTCTCTGAGGCATCAGAGGATGAAGGATTCAATCTCCCACCTACTACTCTACATCAAGAGAAATTAGTAGTCTTGGCATAACAATGTAATCATGTTAACTTGGGAACAGAGACAGAACCATAAATCACTTTCTATGTTGAGTCTCTCCTGACAGAGGAGCAAGAACTACTAGCAACATTTCTGAAAGAGAGGAAGGTAAACTTTGCATGGACCTATGCTAGCATGTCAAGCCTAGATCCTAAAGTGGTGGTTCATCATTTGGTTGTTTACCCTGAAGCGAAGCTGGTAAGACAAAACTTAATAAAAATGCATCCCCAGATAGCCTTGCTAGTCAAGGTAGAGTTACATAAGCTTCTGGATGTTGGCTTCATATAGCCGATTGACTATCTAGAATGGGTATCCAACCTTGTACCAGTTTCAAAATCAAATGGGGGCATCTGCATCTGCACAGACTTCAGAGACCTTAATAAAGCATGTCCTAAGGATGATTTTCCACTACCTAACATTGATATGATAGTGGACATGACATCCGAACATGGGATGCTATCACTGATGGATGGATTCTCATGATACAACCAAATAATGATTGCAAAAGAAGACCAGCATAAGACAACGTTCACATGCCCTTTGGGCACCTACTGCTAGAATATGATGCCATTTGGGCTAAAGAATGCAGGAGCTACATATCAGAGAGCCATGACACTGATCTTCCATGACATGATACACAAAACTGTCAAAGATTACGTGGATGACATATTGGCTAAATCAAAGAAGAGGCGGGACCACATAGCAACCCTAAGTGCAATTTTTGAGAGACTGGAAAAATACAAGGCCAGGCTCAACCCAAAGAAATGCGTCTTTGGGGTACAATCAAGAAAATTGCTAGAATACATAGTGTCAATGAGAGGGATATAAGTAGATCCCGCAAAGGTAAAATCAATCCTTGATATTGGAGCACCAAGAATATTGGAACAACTCAGAGGATTACAAGGCAGACTCCAGTCCATCCAAAGGTTCATAGCATAGTTGGCAGGCAAGTGCGAACAAGAATTTACCAAAATCAAAGAGTATCTACTTATGCCACCTGTGTTAATGCCACCCATTGGAGGGAAACCATTGATCCTATATATCTCGGCAACAGCAGTAGCCCTAGGTGCTCTTCTAGCTCAACATGATGATAATGGAATAGAAAGGGATATCTATTACATTAGGAAGACAATGGTTGGCCACAATTTAAACTACACATTCATTGAGAAAGCTTGCCTAGCAGTAGTGTTCGCTTCACAAAAATTCTGACACTACATGCTAGCACATAAAATCAAGCTCATCGCCAAAATAGATCCCTTAAAATACCTACTATCAAAAGCTATTCTCATAGGAAGAATGGCTAAATGGGTCATGATACTGTCAGAGTATGACAATAAGTATGTGGAGTGAAAGGCAATTAAAGGACAAGTTATTGCGGACCAGTTGGTAGAAGCTCCCATCTATGCATAAAACCCACTCATATCAGAATTTCTAGATGAGTCCATCTTTAATCTTAGCGTAGCTGGTCACTAAAAACTATACTTCGATGGTTCCCACACACAACATGGATCAGGAGTCGGTGTCTTCTTTATCACCCCACAAGGGGATTACATACCAAGATCTTACAAGTTGGCATTCCCTTGTACAAACAAAATTGCAGAGTACGAGGCTTTAACCATAGGTCTCAAAATTGTGGCACAATGGCGAATCATGGCATTAAAGGTCTATGGAGATTCACAATTTATCATCAACCAAGTCAACGGTGAATACCAAACTAAGGATGATAAGCTCACACCATACAAGAAGGTGGTAGAAAGCCTCAAGGAATCATTTATCTATATCACCTTTGAGTAGATACGAGGGAAATCTCATTGGTCCCGGTGATCTTTGGTACCATGACATCTACACCTATTTAATATTAGGAGTCCTCCCAATCGACATTACCTCGAACCTCAAGTGAACCTTTTTCAAAAGGTCCTTACGATCTATCATCCTAGGAGAAACCCTCTTCTGTAGAAGCATCGATGGAACCCTATTACGTTGCTTAAAACCTGATGAAGCCCTGACTGCTTTGACTAAGGTTCACAATGGCACTTGTGGTTCACACTTGAGTGGTATGACCTTGGCTAAGAAGTTATTAAGAACCGGATACTACTGGTCGACAATGGAAAGAGAGGCACATGATTTTGTCATAAGGTGTCTACAGTGCCAGCAGCATGGAGATCTCATTCATGTACCAGCTCAAGAATTACATCCTATTGTTACACCTTGGCCCTTTTCCCAATGGGGGCTCGATCTCATAGGTAAAATCTCACCCACCTCATCCAACGGCCACAAGTTCATCATCACCACCACGGAATATTTCACAAAATGGGTCGAAGCAATTCCCATGACTTGCATCACTGGAAAATAGATATCCAAGTCCATCCTGAACTACCTCATTTGTCGATATGGTGTTCCCCAATCTATTATCTCTGATAATGGGACACCTTTCAAGAATCAGGATGTCTATGACTTGTGTGAAAAATTCAAAATCCAACACCACTTTTCCACCCCATATTACCCACAAGGTAATGGCCAAGCAAAAGCCACTAATAAGAATATCCTAAAAATCCTTAAGAAAATAGTCAATGACTCTGGTCGTGACTTGCATATGCAGTTAAATCCCGCCTAATGGGCCTATCACACCAGCATCTGCACACCAACAATTGCCACCCCATTCTTCTTGGTCTACGGATCAGAAGCCATCCTCCCTATTGAGATCAAGCTCTTGTCGCTAAGGATATCATTGCAAAACCTCATCATAGATGAGAAATATAGGGTTACAAGACTAAATGAGCTATAATTATTAGATGAACAATGCATGGATGCCCTAAATCATTTACAAGTCTACCACAATCACCTGAAATGAATCTACAACAAGAGAACCAAAAGAATGTTCTAAATCCAGATAGCAAAGGAAAATTTGAGCCCAACTGGCTAGTAAATTTTGTCATCATAGCAAGTTATAAATCAAGAGCATATCAATTAGCAACACCAGAGGGCGAGCCTCTACAGGAGCCTCTGAACAACTCTCACCTCAAAAAAATTATGCCTAAGAACTTGCAAGGTATAGAACCAAAAAATACAAAAAAAATCGGAAAAAGTCCTCAAAAAATAGTTACCTTGATGAAAACTTGGCAAATAGGTGTCTTAGTGACAACAAAAAAAATCAAAAAATGCAAAAATCCAAAAAAAAATCAGAAAAAAAAAGATTGAAAATAGTAAAGAAAACAAATCGTCCTCTAGTGAAAACCACTTCGATGATGCTTAGGACAAGTACCTTGGTGAAAACCTGGCAAACACACGGCAAGTGTAAATAAAGCACTCCCCATTCGCCAAGATCTACACAACTCACTCCATTCCATCACATCTCATTAATCATCCATCCACCCATCTACTCGCATCCATCTCATAGCCTAAGTTGATGCCCATATCATATTCCACCATAGTACTACTTGGCAAAATCCTAAAGTCATTTTATCATGCCTTCATTGAATTAGTCTATCGCACCACACTAGGGGCATATTCCTACCTACATCAGATCGGATTTGTGTATATTCTCATGATCGCCCTAAACATCAAAAAAACTCAAAAACATCAAAAAAATCAAAAAATCAAAAACATCCAAATCATTCAAAAATCCAAAAACATGTCAAAATCTTGAAAAGTCTTCAAAAAAAATCATCATTGAGTCTTTTCAATCTTCCACCTTTTCCGAACTACATCATCTCTGAGCTTGAACATAGGCAAGGATGATCTTTGATCATCCCTCAAGACATCTTAGGTTAGTCCTTAGGCGTCTATCACAATAAAATAGCAATCAAATTGCCCATCTATCTCATCATTGAGTCAAGTCTGTCATCAAACAAACTATGTGGTCTCTGCGTGTATAACATAGGCAAGGATAATCTACGGATCAGCTCTTGAGACCACTAGGATAGGTATTTAAGTTAGTCCTTTTGTCGTAAATCTCAAAAATACCAAAAACAACCTCAAAATATCTGAAAATCCAAAATGGTGCACCCATCTCATTTCTCTTTCACCTACGATGGTCATCATTCCTAGTAAATCAATCATCATCATCACCCTTTGGTGATTCAGTTAGAAGCAAGTCTAGCAGGTTCTAAATCAAAAGCTTAATCGTCAAAGTCCCAAAATTCTAAGTCAATGAGTTAGCAAGTTGGTCAACTCGGAGTATCAATAGCTTATCACCCAAATCAGTCCCATCAAAACTTTGGTCACAACATGTCCTAGGATGTATCCTTCCCATGATGAACATAAGCATCAGGTACCCCCAGTAGTTAGTCTTGGCTAGCGGTATGAAGAACATTAGCTTGTTTGGTTTGCTTTATTTGGTATTTTTATCGACTTATCTTATTTTGTGCTCATTCCAAGGACCTCTCGCTGATGCCTAAACAAAATAGGTTTAGAGAGAAAGGAATGGGGCAAATATTATTGTCTCTTTTATCTACTGTTCTTGTGGGATACCCTTCTAAAATAACTTAGTCATGTATGCTTTGTTCAATTTGTGGAGAGGATGTTTTAGATATCTTGTTGACCACATAAGAAGGCTTGCTTTCCTATGTTTTGGCCCGAGATGTTTAGAATGTCTGAACTACATCCTGAATGAAGTATGTATGCTAAGTGTGAACAAAAATACTCCTATCTAATTGTCAAGTCAAAGTCCATCACATTGGGTACAATGCCATCCTGGTCCTTTATACCTTGATGCATCGTACCTATATCTATTATCAAACATAACGTAATTGACTCTTTGAAAATCCCAACTCCTGAAAAGAAAAATCATCACCATCCTAACTAACTCATTAATTCTAAAAATTATTTTATCTTCCTTCCACACTAACATGGTATCATGACAGTAATCAAAACATCGCCAAGGCATACAATCTACATCCACATGATCATTGGCATAAAAAGCATATTGCATCTTATCATTATCTTAAGTTATGAGGAATAATATAAATTTGTTATTCTAAGCATCTTAAGAGAGCATTACATCATACATAATGATTAGCATCCATTACCATTTGCATCCACTAGCACCATCATTACCATACATTACATTCATAGGATCATCATTAAAATGCATGAAAGATATATAAAAAGAAGTGCATCCATTAGAAGCATACATCATAAGAAATAGGAAAATCTCATAGCATCACAAAAAAAAGTAGACTGCATATCATACATTTGCAAAACATCTCATAAAAAGGCGAATCATCTGATATATATCATCAAGTAAATACATTGTTATGATACGAAATTCGATCAAATGTACATCAAAATACATGATACAAAAAGGGGCAATAATGCAGCCCGCGAATCAAAAATGAATAGATTGTCTGTGATCAAGCGCTAGCCCTACTGGATGTGCCCCTCGCCCTCTCCCACCTACCTATCACCATGATCCT